>JAJSOF020000005.1:14914174-14926674 GCA_025594305.2 Periplaneta americana
AAGACTATCACTACTAAAACTAATTTGGATTTAGAGCCGATTTCACCAACATGTTACTAATCCACAATTAACTAGTTGTAGTTTAACTTAAATACGGAAGTTAAATCATATTTAATTCGTTTGCATTTCACCGAAATAATACACATTTAGTTAATTAATTACCAATTAAGTCATCACAGCCTTCGGAATCATATTAAAATCGTAATTTAGAATTCCATGTGCCTTTTTAATATAAGCAGTGACCTATATAGTAATTCATTTGTTATATTAAAATGTAATCATAAACAGAGGTAACCTAAAAACATTATTACAATAATCGAAAATAAAAAAAGACGGACGGGTAGACTTTAAAAGAAAAGAAAATAGGTTTAAAAAAAAGTAGAAAGAGATTTCAATGCAAGAAAACCTCATCCCAATGTCTTCAGCACTATTGAAGACAAAATTGGGATAATATGAAAGTAGATGCAAGGCAATATCATGCAACAAGCAAAATGGAAAAAATTCATGAATTTGCATTTTTCCAATGCCTTCAAATTTAATATTATTCATATCACTTTAGTTGCCGTATTTTAGGCAACCGAAGATTGATTAAACGTTTATTCATTAAATGTATAATTTAAATGTAGTACTTAATTGTCAGTTGGAAATTTTAAATCACCCTCTGTATTATTAAAAATATACAATGCTTATGTTTTGCTTAGCTTAAATCACATTTACACATCTTTTTCGTATATTGTATTAAAATAATATTCTTGTCGGAAATTATCATCGCTCATCTTGATAAGAAATCATCATTTTCAAATATCAAGTCCAGTTTTGTCTTCGCCATGGTGAAAATTATTGTCGTTAATGCAGGATTAAATTATTTAAATGACCAAATATTGACCAATTAACTTAAATTTAATATAGTTTAATGAGAGCTTAAAGCTCAATTTATATTGGTGAAATGCATTGCCCATTAATGTCAATTAAAAAGACTTTATGTTTGGTGAAATCAGCCCGGTAACCAGGAAGCGTAAAATGGTCAAAAATTACATTTTTTTGTTTATAGACGTAAAAGGATCTGTGTTTATCTAGGATTAATTTAATGTATGATTTATTGCAAGAAAATAATATTTCAACCCTCTAAGAGAGTTTTAAATTATCGGCGTAAAACATGTGTACTTAAATGCTACGCCCCCTTTCATACTTTCTATCAACCCTGAAATAGTTTTAGAATAGGATTTTCTCATCATTATCCTGATTTTGGGTTTTGAGTTTCAGGAGCAACTTGTGAACTTATATCACATACAAATAATAAATGCAAATGTCTTGCCACAGGACGGAGTGCAGAACCTGCCAATGGACTACGTATTACTCATCAAGAAATAATATCACACACACCGTCTGATACACTTGTATTAACCACTGGTGGAACTCAAGCGGTTCCAGCTCTAAACGAAGAAAACACCTTCAACGGATCGTCACTCAAGAATAGGGAGAATGCAGATACTCTCTTGGATTCAACTCATGGACAGAATGACAGATCTAAAAGTGCAAATCGTCCGCCTATAAAAACAAGGCGGAGGATTGATTTTACAGGAACAAGATCTATTTCACCTGTCAATATCGATAGAAGGCAATTTAGTTCAGGATCAGTGAGTAGCTCATATTCTCAATCAAGTTCAGGATCTTATCAAATTACATATGGAGGTTTAGCTGGTTCAGGAACAGGTTCAACTGCAGGATCTTCGGCTCAGTCCAGTTCAGGAGCTCAAGGGACCGGCTATGGGGGTTGTTGTGGTGGAGGATCAGCAGCGGGTTCAGGATCTTTGGCACAATCTAGTTCAGCTTCCCAATATGGGGGACTTAATTCAGGATCAGTAGCAAGTACAGGATCACTAGTTCAATCAAGTGTAGGATCTCAAGGAGCTGGATATGGGGGATTTGGAACTTCAGGGTCTGTAGCAGGTTCAGGATCTTTGTCCCAGTCAAATTCAGGATCTCAAGGAGTTGGATATGGAGGATTAGGAGCTTCAGGATCTGTATCAGGTTCAGGATCTTTATCTCAGTCAAATTCTGGATTTCAAGGAGTTGGATATGGGGGATATGGCAGTTCAGGAATTGTTGCAGGTTCAGGATCTTTAGCCCAGTCAAATTCAGGATCTCAAGGAGTTGGATATGGAAGTTTCGGTGGAACAGGAACGGTAGTGAAGCCAGGAATATCAAGTATTGGGTATGGAGGTTATGGCAGTTCAGGATCTGTGGCAAGTACAGGATCCTTGGCTCAGTCAAATTTTGGATCTTCAGGTGTTGGATATGGTGGAACTGGTGCAATAGTACAGGGAGTTGGATATGGTGGTTCAGGAAGTTCAACTCAATCAAGTTTAGGATCTCAAGGAACAGTAATTACTTTAGTTCCTGTAGTTCAACCAACTTATGGCGTTGTCTATGGACAAAATTCTTTAAGCCAGTCAAGTTCAGGCGCTCAGAGCTTGGGATATGGAAGTTATGGTACTTCTGATTCAGTATTACCAGTTCGACCAACTTATGGAATTGGATATGGAAATGTTGGTAGTACAAGTTCAGGATCTTCAGTCCAGTCAAATGTTGCACCTGGTGGTTTTGGTGGATCAGGATCAATAGCGGGTTCAGGATCTTTAGCTCAGTCGAGTGGAGGATCTCAAACTGGAGGTTATGGAGGCTGTTGCGGTGGTGGATCAGTAGCAAGTTCAGAATCGTCAGCTCAGACAAGTGCAGGATCTCAATATTTAGGCTTTGGGGGATCAGGATCTTCATCTCAATCAAGTTCAGCATCCTTTGGAGGTTATGGAGGCATTGGTACCACAGGAGCGGGATCCTCAGCTCAGTCATCTGCGGCATCTTTCTCAGGATAGCAGGAAGTATTAGCATGGATGAATATATAATAGGATGCGAAACTTACTGAGTTTCCCGTAACACATTCTAGAGGAGCTGTTGTAGAAATTGATCTTGCTGCCACTTGTTGTGGGGAGGGGCGTTATTACATCTAGCAGCGCACCAAGTAGCGAAAAGAGTAATTACTCCATGCATTTAGCAGCGCACCTGGTGACGAAAATGTTAAACTGTGCAGAAAGTATTCCCTCCCACCCTCATCGATATTCAAAACTAACCCAATTTAAAATAAAACATTTACATTTTTATTCTTCACAGAATCTTCTAGTGAAAATTCTTACCGGAGCCAACAGGAAGATAAAAAAGACGATCTATTTTACACTACCCAATTAAAATATAACCAGACAGAGACAAAAAATAAAGCAAAAGGTTAGATAATTGGGATTGTATTCTTTGGGTATTTATTGTACAGCGCAATGGAAAAGTCTGCAAGAACTACTTAGATAGTTAATTTATTATATTACTATTACTTTACAATACATTCAACAACACTATTTTTACAACGTCCATAAACATCACTGTTTAACATACACTGCTTATACACACACGTATCACTTTATGTTCACTTATTAGCAAGTTTCTGTCTGCCATCTTGACTCCACGGGCAATATCTCGAACGGATAAATAGAGAACTCTGGGTAATGTACCCAACACGTAGTTCTAATGTTCACCACCTACGACGTTGGGCGCTGATCATCTTATTTCAGCCCCCGCCGCCAGATGGTGCTGACCGCAGTTTCGAATCCTATTTTATATTTATCCATGGTATTAGTATCAAAAACAAATAAGTAATTTAGAGGTAGGTACCGTTATCTGTTAAAAATAATTATACATATTTTATGAGTAATATTTCATTATAATGATAATTGTTTACACTTTAGTGTAGACAGTAAGATCAATGTTACAAATTATTTATAGTAGCATCAACAGTTTGAATATATCAGTGCTGTATATGTAGCACTTCAGTTGCTTTTTATCTAATATTATTTATACAGTTATTAATTATGAACGTATTAATTTTATAATATAATTAATTTTATTTCATACGTGTGTTAGCATACAATGTAAATATTTTATCTTATTGTACTTAATTCATTTTATATAATATTCAAACAAATAGAGAATAAAGATATGTGTTATCATCTACTTTTCTGCAAGTGATGGAATTACAAATATTATTGTTACCGATACCAATGTTATCATTAATCATATTATGATCACGCTTATTTTTTTATTTTATGTTGTTATATATTATCATATTATTAATGTAACATGAAAAGAGACACTCAAACTTAAAACTTCAACTTTAGTACATTTTTGTGATGTTAGATAAAAACAATGAAAGTTAGAATGAAGCCGTACGAACGAGTTTTTAAGAATATTGATATCCCTCGGCGTGGTAGGTGAAATTAGAACTGAAATTATGTCTAAATAGTTATAACACAGACAATTATTTTAAACAAAGTGCGAAGCATGGAAAGAAAATGTAGCAATGTCAGATGTTCATCATCATCCATAGCGCTACAGCCCGGATCGGGCCTCGGCTTCCTTAAGAATTCTTCTCCATCGGTCTCGCTCTTTAGCTACCGTCCACCAGTTCTTCACTCCAAGCCTCTTAATGTCGTCCAT
Organism: Periplaneta americana; assembly: GCA_025594305.2. Taxonomy (NCBI): domain Eukaryota; kingdom Metazoa; phylum Arthropoda; class Insecta; order Blattodea; family Blattidae; genus Periplaneta; species Periplaneta americana. Next base: position 14,918,717 of record JAJSOF020000005.1, read on the forward strand.
AACACAGTCCATCCATCGTAGCTTTGGCCTTCCAACTCTTCTTCCTCCAGCAAATGTCAGATGTTACTAAGTATGAAACACTGAAAGAAGACGTGGAGGAAATGTAATCCACAAACATATCCTGCCGGCCTAATTACTGTACATTATTTACTAAGTATCACTCTTATTATTGTTATTATTGAAATGTTATCTTTACTGGTTTATATTTTTATTTGTTTTTGTATTTTTGTTTGATTGGTAACTCATTTTTTTATAAATAGAAAGTATAAAATACAACCAAATTATATCTACCTATCTAAAATAAAAAATATAATAAAACTGATGCCATATTTATTATTATTATTATTATTATTATTATTATTATTATTATTATTATTATTATTATTATTATTATTACTGTATTTATTTATTTCTCCTTCATTTCAAAATAAAAACTGTTCCTTTTTTATTTGTGTTTAATTTAGTTTCTCATTAAGTATACTTAACAATATCAAGAAGCAACATGCCTTGCACCCCTGATCACATATTATAACAGATTGGTCATTCCCAAACGGCATGTCAAAGAGAATGGCCGCTACGCTTCGCCACTGAATAACAGTGAACTTTCGATAACAACCGCTAGATGGAAGAATAGCTGTATGCTATTACTCTATGGCAGCTCAGAATTATAACGTGACATCTTTTGCAGTGGCTAGATGGCAGCATACAGAAATTAGTAAAAGTTTTTTTCTTGAAAGTGCATTAGGTGATCAATCTGTTATGGATGATTAGGACTTGTACTTAGATATATTATATTATATTCTCCAATTTGCACCTAGGGACACTGACTAGCTAGAAGATCAATCAATCAATCAAACTCCTGTATCTCCTCATGAGGGGCATAGGGCATTCACAAAGTGCCTCCATCGGACCCTATTTTAGCCAACTTCTTCACTTCGCTCCATGTTTTCCCCTCCCTAGCAATTTCCTCCAAAACTGTTCTCTTCCATTTATTTTTTTTTGCCTTCCCCTTGTTCTACTACCCTGGGGGTTCCAATCCAAAGCCATTCTTTCTACTGCTCCATCTTCTTTCCTGATTGTGTGCCCTATCCAATTCCATTTTCGTCTTTCTATTGTGATTTCTTTCTGATTTGTTATCTTCCATAGTTCTGAGTTTGTGATTATATCTTGCCATCTAATTTTTAAGATTCTTCGTAAACATCTATTAACAAATATTTGCAGTTTATTTTGTATAATTTTACTTGTTTTCCATGTCTCACTGCCATATAATAAGACTGATTTCACATTACTGTTAAAGATTTTAATTTTTGTAGACCTAGATATAATATAAGATTTCCATATTAATGCACTATTTGCCTTTTTTATTCGGTTCTTTACATCCTTAAAGGCTCCACCATCCTTGTCAATTATACTACCCAAATATTTAAATTCTTGAACAGTATCAACGGTATTATTATTTATTATAACTTTACCTGTCTTTTTACTATTTAATCTCATTTCTTTAGTTTTCTTTACGTTTATTTTCATATGAGCCCCTTTTATTACTTCTAATAAAGTATTAACTTTATTCTGCATATCACCAAAACTATGGGAGAGCAAACAGATTATTATTATTATTATTATTATTATTATTATTATTATTATTATTATTATTATTATTATTGGGTTATTTTACGACGCTGTACCAACATCTAGGTTATTTAGCGTCTGAATGATATGAAGGTGATAATGCCGGTGAAATGAGTCCGGGGTCCAGCACCGAAAGTTACCCAGCATTTGCTCGTATTGGGTTGAGGGAAAACCCCGGAAAAAACCTCAGCCAGGTAACTTGCCCCGATCGGGATTCGAACCCGGGCCACCTGGTTTCACAGCCAGACGCGCTGACCTTACTCCACAGGTGTGGACAGCAAACAGATATCATCAGCGAAATCCAGATCTTCCAAGGTATCATTTAATCCCCATCTTATACTTCTTCTAACATTGCCAACAGACCTTTCCATAATATCATTCATACTAGCTAGAAGAAGGAACATAAATTTAATCAAGAATAATATAATAAGAAACCAAAAGAAAGTAAAAATAATTATTAAACATATCATTAAATATCATTAAAAATATGCAAACATTAAAATGAAAAATAAACCCCTAAGTATAATACCTTCCTACGCAGGCCTACAGTTGCCATCGTTACTGTTGTCTAATATGCTATATGTAACACTGAAGTCATTAGCAGTCTTGCTCTCCAATACTTTAAGGTCTTAAGAAACCTTCCTGTTTGACAGCGATGCAGTTGTTCAAGTGGTGTTCATTCATTTCTTTCTCCGAATGGTTGAGGAAGAGAACCAAAAGAAGGAGGTGCTAATTCGAGAAGTTATAAATGGATAGATCCATGTATTGTGGGTCCCTATCACCACGGCATGGCGCGTCCTCAGGTTGCGGATAGAGGAGACGGCCTCCAGATATGGAGGGTAGCTGCGAATATATTGAATAAGCAGTCGTGGACAGCCGATAAGGGGTGGTCCTCCAGCTTGGGGGTTGGGCGAAGGGCTAACAACCCATCACCGTAAAAAAACAGCTTGTTACGTATCCCTATAATAAGCCTCGGAATAGGACTGATTCTCTGGCACGACCACAGCAAAGGAATAAGGTTTTGAGATTTGGCACTTGGAACGTAACTAGTCTTTATAGAACAGGAGGGGTAACATTAGTAGCAAAAGAACTAGCTAGATATAGAATAGACTTCGTAGGAGTACAAGAGGTTAGGTTAGATGGGAATGGCATATCACAAATAGGAGATTACTTGTTGTATTATGGGGAAGGAAACAATAATCACCAATTAGGAACAGGATTCTTTGTTCATAAAAGTGATCACATCTTGATAGATAAACAGAGACATACTAGTATAGTAGATATTCGAACTTTCAGGGGTGCAGACTGTAATTCTGACCATTATTTGGTGATGGGAGAATTAAGAGAAAGCGTTTGAGATGGGCAGGGCATGTAGCACGTATGGGCGAATCCAGAAATGCATATAGAGTGTTAGTTGGGAGACCGGAGGGAAAAAGACCTTTAGGGAGGCCGAGACATAGATGGGAGGATAATATTAAAATGGATTTGAGGGAGGTGGGGTATGATGATAGAGACTGGATTAATCTTGCACAGGATAGGGACCGCTGGCGGGCTTATGTGAGGGCGGCAATGAACCTTTGGGTTCCTTAAAAGCCATTTGTAAGTAAGTAAGTAAGTATAAATGGATAGATAAGAAAGAGAAGAATGAACAGGACTACATGAATTTTAAAGAAATCCTTTGTAATCGGGATAACCGTCTAGGAAACGTTTTTATTTTTCAGTTAACATATTCATATCTCTGAAATCAGCTGAAATCTCACTTAAAATCATTGCAATAAATTAATTAGCAGAGCGTGGTTTCGATCCACGGACCTCTGGGTTATGGGCCCAGCACGCTTCCACTGCGCCACTCTGCTTACAGACAACTCAGCTTCCAGTATAGCATTTCCTCTTCGGCAGTGTATTGTGCAGTCCAGAGCAGTGGTACAATCGAGTTACATGTACTTTGAAGGGAAAACATGTACAGTAGATGGGAATAAAATATTCACATTAAACATAACAACATTTTGCATATGATTATTATTATTATTATTATTATTATTATTATTATTATTATTATTATTATTATTATTATTATTATTATTATCAGTTGAGTTTTCACAGGGGGATGTGAAACTAGATCCGGGAAGAACGTTCACGACATCGTCATGCTGCGGCTGCGAAATTTTCCTAAAAAATTAGGTATTGTTTGCGGTCCCTTAGTCACATCAAAGAACCCGGAATGATAGTGTGAATTTTGTACTAAAAATATAAACTGACAAATGCACAAAACGTTAAAAGGACGTTTCACAATAAAGTCAGAACTCAGACTAACAAACGGGTGAAAACCGTTCTTAAAATGCGTTTATGCTCGACCATGCCGAAATGTAGTAATTATACACCTGGTAGCTAAATGTTATTTTTTATTTAACGACGCTCGCAACTGCAGAGGTTATATCAGCGTCGCCGGATGTGCCGGAATTTTGTCCCGCAGGAGTTCTTTTACTTCTTCTTCTTCTTCTTCTTCTTCTTCTTCTTCTTCTTCTTCTTCTCTTCATGTAGTAGGAGAGTCTCCTGTTCCGTCCTCAACTTTCCACCTTGTTCTTGGCCGACCAATATCTCTTCTCCCTTGTGGTTTATAATCCAACACCTGTTTCGGTATTCGTTCCTTATCCATTCTTCTCAAATGATTCGACCAACGAATTCTATATTCCTTTATTTTATCTATAATTGGGAGCAGGTTCAGTTCATTCCTTATGTCATCATTTCTATATCTATCCAATCTTGTACATCCTTTTACTCCTCTGAGAAATTTCATTTCCGCTGATTGGATTCTATTAATATCATTTTTCTTCAAGGTCCATGCTTCACATCCATATAAGAGAGTTGGTATAGCCATTGTCTTATAAAATTTTATTTGCGTTTCTTTCCTTGTTTTCTTCTTTAAATTCTTGTCAATTGTGCCACATATAGCCTGGAAGCGTTGTGTTTTAATATTCACATCCTTATCATAATCATAAGTAATATCGCAACCTAGGTATTTAAAATGGCTCACCTGTTCTATAACAGTATTATTTATTATTATTTTACTTCTAACTGGATGTTTTCCTCTGAAAGCCATTACTTTTGTCTTTTGTATTGATATTTTTAGATGATATTCTCCACATATTGTATTTAATTTGTGTATGGCCTTTTGCAAGTTATCTTCACTATCCTGAATAATTATCTGGTCGTCTGCAAATAAAAGGGTTCTTTTACATGCCAGTAAATCTACTGACATGAGCCTGTCGCATTTAAGCACACTTAAATGTCATCGACCTGGCCCGGGATCGAACCCGCAACCTTGGGCATACACCTGGTAGCAGACCTTTAATGCATGTCATCAAAGTACACCTACTCATTAAAGGTCAGGTCTTTCAGCCAATGACGACTCAGGTTACAACTGTTCAGCCAATGACAGGTCAGCTTTCTACCGTTATAAAACCGCAAGTATCGATTATTCTCGGATATGCAATCGAAAGAGAATTAGCGAAAAGTCACAGAGGCTGGAAATCCAATACTGTCGCAGAAGGTTATGTTCTGTTACTATAATAATTAGCGTTAATTGTAAATAATATTCAAATAAATTAAATTTGTCATCTCGTTTTTCAATGTCTAATTTAATTTCAGTGTCATCTCTGTAGGTTCTTATGGCCTAGCAAGGTCAATGTGGACATCTGTTCCTCGGAAAAAATCAATACTTCAGCGTCTGCGCACATCTCACAACATACGGGACATTGGTCAAGGTCAGATACAAAGAAAATTAATAATATCAAGTTAGAAATATGGTCGAGCATAAAAAGTCGTATGAAACTCGCCTATAATGGTAATTAAGAAGCTCGTATGAAAATTATGAAACTCGCTTGCGCTCGTTTCATAAATATCCATACTCGGTTCTTAATTACCTTCATTATAGGCTCGTTGCATAATGTACTATTAAAATCGACAATGCACAATATTTAACAACATCTGTACTGCAGAACTGTCAAAACAACTTTTTCAATATGTTTCACAAGTTAAATTTCATATTGTGTCAGCTTCATTTTATTACAAGGTCGGTACTAACGTAGGTCTCTCTGTAATAAAGATAGCATTGTTATAATACCAACGTACCGCAGCACCAAGCACAGGGATTATATTGAAGGAGCGGTAGGAGGACTATATATCATGTCGATGTAGATTTTGTTACTCTGACGTGAAAAATTAAAAAAGGGGAAACGATTATGGATAAAAAATATTCAAATCCAAATATGGTTTTCAAAAAGTTCAGGGGGAATTCAAACCCGGTAATTTCTTTTTCTCTTCCTAATCAATTGCAGCATTATTCTTCCTTACCCACCCTTTCTAACACAGCTTTCAACCGACAATAGTCAGTTATAATGTAACGGGAATCGTTGGTCACCAAGGTCACCGTATGCTAAAGCATACGACGACGCATACAACATTTGGTTTGAAGGCAGATACATCTTTTCACTTTATAATTCAATTCAATTCAATTTATTGAGCCATTAAACATACAGTGATAGGCTTCGTCACAAAAAAAACATACATTTGAAAATACACATATAATTGAAAACAGTAGGCCTAATTAGAATGAAAGCACAAAACATTTTGAAACTCTAAAATTAATGAAAACACTTCACTCTTATGTAATAATCAGGGAAAGGATTTATATGTAAATACATATTTACTTATAAAGCTAATATAATTTATATTTTGCATTATCTTTATGTTTCACAATGTTAGGGTTAAAAATCCTACTTTTATTTTCCATATTTTTCCATATTTTAGAGTTTAGTACATATTTTCGTTAATTTCCATATATTTTCCATATTTCATATAAAACAGTCCATATTATATTAGGTTTAACAATAAAACAAAACAAAATTCCATTAACTTTTAAAAATACATTTCAACAATAGAGATTTAAACACATGTTCAGTAATCCCTTTAACATCAGAGTTATTTGAAAATTAGCAGTCCTATCAACAATGGGAAAGTAAGTTACAAAACTGTATTAATTTAATTTAAAATTTTTAACGGCTTCAGTTGTGCAGCTCAACAGTTAAATGCCAGTCAGAGTACACATAGGTTCAGTTTTGTAAATCATACTATAAAGATGGTAAATATGCCAAAAGTACGTCATTCAGTCAATTTAAAATCAAAACTAACAAGTTACATTTCAGAATTTAAAGAAGATGGTTTATCAACTGACAATAAAATATTATTTTGTAATTTGTGTCAGTGTAAAGTATCATCTACACAAAAGTTCCTGGTGCAACAACACATTACAACTAGTAAACATCAGGCCAACAAACAACTAAATTCCAAGCAGAGACAATTGTTTTTAACACAACCAACAACATCGAATGTAAGATCTGAGTTTAACATCGACCTGTGCCGTTCTCTCATCTCTGCTGATATTCCTCTCTACAAACTAAAGAATAAGGTCTTCAGGAATTCCTTGAAAAATATACTCAACATACAATCCCGGATGAGTCAACACTTAGGAAGACGTATGCTCCATCCATCTACGATGAGACAATACAGAAGATAAGAGATGAAATTAAAGATAGTTCAATTTGGGTTTCCATTGATGAGACTCCCGACAAAGAAGGTAGACTTGTTGGTAATGTAGTTATCGGTTTGTTAAGTGAACAATATTCTGAACGAATTCTTTTACATTGTGATGTTCTAGAAAAGTGCAATAACAAAACTATAGTTAAACTGTTCAACGAAGCTATGGGTATCCTGTTCAAAGGGTATTATGTACGATAATGTGTTATTCTTTATTAGCGATGCTGCCCCTTATATGGTCAAAGCTGGACAAGCATTATCTGTTGTATATCCTAAATTGACTCATTTTACTTGTGTGGCGCATGCATTTCATCGTGTGGCAGAAGTGGTCAGAGACAATTTCCTAAAGTAGATTTGTTGATTTCATCAGTGAAAAAGTATTTCTCAAAGCTCCCAGTAGAGTTAACGTGTTGAAAGAAATGTACCCTGAAATTCCATTGCCACCAAAGCCAATTTTAACTAGATGGGGTACATGGCTAGAAGCAGTTGAATATTATGCCGAACATATAGACTCTATTACAATGTTCGCCTTGCATTGGACTCTGAAGATGCAGTCTCAATTGATACTGCGAAAACAGTTACCTGTGACATAAGTGTGAAGAATGATTAGCTCACATTCAGCATACATTTTCATGCATCATAAAAACGCTCAAAAGTCTCCAAAATAGGCACCTTTCACTATCTGAAAGTTTTGAAATTATAAATAGTACTGTGGAACAACTGAATCGTGGTAG